>JAHDVE020003130.1:0-14854 GCA_022606495.2 Halesus radiatus | reverse complement strand
AAATTACATGTTTGTTTTTTTTTATATTCATTTTCGACTACCTGAATCGGCACATGCCCGTGTTTTGGCAGTCAGCTCTTGTATAAATTACATGTTTGTTTTTTTTTATATTCATTTTCGACTACCTGAATCGGCACATGCCCGTGTTTTGGCAGTCAGCTCTTGTATAAATTACATGTTTGTTTTTTTTTATATTCATTTTCGACTACCTGACTCGGCAGCTTTTGTGCGCGAACTTGTGTGCTCATTTATTCAGTTGGAACTCAATCTTAAAAAAACTACACATAGCTTACCCGACTTATCGTTTGACATCTATGTACGCGGATGACCGCTTAAAACGCACAACTTAAAGTGTCCTGTAGCGACAATTTTAGAGATTTTTGCCATGCGCAAAGTTATTTGTTTTTGGGATTTTCTGAATGCCTAATGTTTTATATTTGTGCAAAAAATAGATACCTATCGAACAAAAGACTGGAAATGTGACATTTTCAGATTTTCCTATCAGAATAATAAAACATTCAAAAACACGAAATAAAAAAAATAAAAAAATGAATCATGTGCTAGGAATGGGCGTAGGTACATCTAAATATATATTTCTATCCGACATTCATTTACAAACACTTATTGCACATACACTTGAATTGCATTTTTAGAAAACATGTTTAATAATCTGATATCATTTGAGCATACGAACGGATGAACGACGCGTTCCATCTATACACAGAAGATTCCATACTAAAGCACAAATAAACCGTACAGATAAATTTAATACCCGACGTACCGTAAAATAAGTAACAAAAGGCTAAACGGATAGAAAACTATTTTCATGATTTAGAATTGAAAAACCCGTTTTTCACGAGCAATGGCTGATCTATCTCTGGCTGGCAAAATAAAGGGTGCTGGGAAAGATATAACAGAAAAAAGAAATAAGATGTTTATTAAAGGACATTTAAATCAGGTCACCGTTTAAGACAAATCTCGCACATACGGAAAACGGTTTTTGTACTTCACACTGACTGATGACGATAGCCTATAATCGGTTTAGAAAATTGATTTAATCTACTCAATTTAACTTATAAATAAAGCGTAAAAGTCAGATTCAGCGACATCTCTTAAACTAGTTTTGTAGTCTTAATGTTAATAAAATAGTCTAGATTCTAAGCCAGTATTCTGAAGGTGGACAATATCGCCCCCCACTTGTAGGATATTGGAGCGATCAAAAGTCAAAAGTGCTTTGGAGGGGGATTTGAGATGATTTTGGGCGATTGCCATATTTTATGCTCTTTCTTTATTATAAAAACATTAGATAATCCACTACTTTTTGTTGAGTTCTACGTTTGATGGAATTTAAAAGTTAACATTTTATAAAATTCCGTAACAAAATTTTTCTACGGATTGTGACTTTCCGAACGATAAGAATTAACATTATTTTTTGGTTTGTCCTCGGGTCTAGCAAAATTTTCGTAGATACTATGATTAACATTTTGGATGGGTTCCGTTTTATAAGGGTACGCGATGAAATGTGATTTATATATAGGCATATAAATACAGCTTTGTAGTTATTTCACGCTCAAGAAAACAAATACAAAAACGAAACACTGTGCATGCAAGTAGGTATTTTGTAAAAATTTAATTAAAAATAATTTATTTCCTAGTAATATAAAATGGAAATATTATTGAAATCATCATTCATGATAATGATTTATTTCGTTTTCGAAGAAGATCTGTGTCAATAATATTATTCTCCTTGAAATTTGGCTATGTTCTCATCTGCGAAAAACTTCTTGGGAAAAGTGTTAGTAACTAAAACCTTAAATAAAGATTCGTCTCAAAATAAAAAGCTTTCAAGCTAGATCCTAAATCAAAAAATCTTTCACTTCTTGTACAAATTATTGTGGTTTATTAATTTAGTATTTACGTTACTTACGACGAGACAGCTGCAAATCCCATTAATATCCCCGAAACTCAAACTAAACAATCCATAAATATCCCGCAATTTAACAATCGACAAGAAACAACGTAGATTGGTAGACGTACATAAATAGCATATAACATAGGATTAAAATTCATCACATTTTCTTCCGGGGTAGGCAAAGAGGGTGGAACGCTTCTCAACTCTGAGCCTGCATGCAGTTCATGCTTCCATTTGCATGTAATATACTCTCCTGACAATGCTCTCTCCGCCTACCCGTAATACCTACGTATTTATGTCATCAGTAAAAACATCTGACGTACTTTTATTGAAAAATGACGCTTATAAAGAACTTCCATCGGTTTTGAAACACTTCCTTTTAATTCCACCGTACATGTTTTTCGAACACTTTCAAGTTACTATCGTTTTTGCTCTGCGATAAATCAGGTTTATTGCTGCGCTTTGCCAGCTGAGATTCTTCAAAAACTTTTTAGGTGTAATACTATAATTAGACCTTAATTAATTGTGTTTTCTCTGCTTGCTCATGTCGCTTAGATCGCGTAGACCTCGCGTTTATTTCGGATTTCATAATTCGTAATTCGGTCAAACATGTTGGGAACATTTGCATCAGGGAACGCATTTCGACTAGCTTAAGGCCGCCCTACGCGACTGGGTTGCCCAGCATTAACTGAAGCCACTGCGTCAAATGGATCGGCCGTCCGACCGTCCTTCCCTAAAGTCAAACCCATTATTCGATCCTTTCCGCATTTTTCTTTAAAAAGATGAAATGAAGTCAGCTGTGTGCGGGACGGTCTCTACTATCTGCCTTCCTCTGCCAGTTATATGTCTCACTACCATAGAGTGAGGCATATGTTTGCCCTAGAAATGCTTTCCATGCAGATTTGAATGAAAACCGATGTAGCCACTGATTTCTGTATTTCTTACACTGCCTGACCATAGTTTTTTCCATTCCATTTGATTTTGAGTTTGCACTGAGAGGATTAATTTTATATTTGAAATTTAAGGCTCGATTTGTCAGACTTTTGGATCATGAAACACGCCCACATTACATTTTTTGTATTTTTATTTATTTTATATGTTTACCTATAACATGGTTATTTACCGAACTCCATTAGGTACGGACTGTTAGCTTTACAGAAGTAAAATGGTAAATAAATTATTCAAAATAATCTGACTTAATAAGCGAACTGCATCAATAAACGTTTTGTGTGTTTTGTGTTTTGTTTTCTTATTGCAGATTAACGATTGTTCAAATTACTTAGAGCCTCATAATCTTCGATATTTTAGCGTTATTTAATATTTATGTTGCAACTTTCACAAAAGTACTCTTGGAAAGAGCCGGGAATGGCAAAATTATGATAAGGGAGACATTTTTTTCACCATTTTTCTAAAAAATATATATGGAAGATTATGATGGTTAGATGAACATTGTAAATTAGCGTATGCTTGAATTTTTTTTCTTCCATTTTAATAGTCGACAAATGTAGTTTACAATCAAACAAATTATAATAGATAGTTTGAAGAGCAAATATTAATCTTAAGAGAGTGTTTTATTTCATGCTACCACAATTCATCATTCGACAGATTTGTAAATTAAATCACCATGGAAAAACTAATAATAGCCCCCTAGCCTGAAGACAGGATTACAAAAAAACAGAAGTGAAGTAAAATAAAATTGAAAAACAAAAATCTTGACTTTAAAAGTATTAAGCTTTTCTCGCAATAAAAACAGGAAAGAATGTTTACTCTTGTGTGTAACAAAATAAAAAGATTCATTAAAACAAGCGCAATTCTTGCGGAAGTATTTCTTTCCATCCATAATTCAATTAAGGGGTAAAGTATTTACAACACGCAAATTATTTGAAAATTCACGAATAACGTAAGTCATAATATTGTAGTTGGAAAGTGGTTTACGGATGAATGAACCCCAATTTAAAATAAACTTATTTAGTCGAAATGAACGAAGTTCCTTCAAAATTCTCTCGAGGCAAAACTTACTTTTTATTTAATCACTGGGACTATAAACGAAAGCGGTAAATTCAAAATCTTTCAAAAAGGTAACAATTGAATGAGGTTTGGGAAATTTGTATCAATCGCGTAATTATTGAAACTCTAATGAACCATTTTGATTAGTTTCGTAGATTTCATTGTACAATTAAATTTATGTTGAAGTATTTAATTTTTTTTGGAAAACACAATTTTTTTGGCTAATAAATGAAACTTTAAATTAAAATGGAGCTGGATAGTAATGCATTGGACCAATGTATAGCGCCCTTGAGGTAATTTTTAAACAAAAACGGTGCTATACAAATTATCCACTATTATTACTATTATTACGCTATAAGTAACTACAATACCAACTTGGACCAATAACTATTTGGTATTGTAGTTACTTATAGCGTAATAATAGTAATAATACCAACTTGGACCAATAACTATTTGGTATTGTAGTTACTTATAGAATATATATAGTGTTAATTGGATAGTTTGTATAGCACCAATTTGTTAAAAAATCAGCTCAAGGGTGCAAACACAACTTCCTAAGATTTATCTAATTATGTAAAAACAGATACAAAAAACATAATTTTCTGACCTACTTCGGATAAACACAATTTTCTGACGGGTCACTTCAGATAAACACAATTTCCTGACAGGTCACTTCAGATTAACACAATATTACAAGAATTAAGATTGGAGAAGGGATACCGTACATACATTTTTAATTGACGACTTATTCCTTCGTAATCATCCCCCCAAAAGGGGTATTTTTAACAAACATGAAAATATGTTTAAAAAAATGTTAGGTGTACTTCTCAACTCTATACAAACACTAAAGAGATAAAACTCTACGAGTGTTATCCTTACTAATTTGACAGAAAACCGATGTTGCCCATTATACAAGATCTATCAACTCCTGAGCCTCAGACAGGCCATTGAAATATGTTCAAGAAATAATTTCGATATTTGAACATGTTTGATCAATTTCACTCAAAGCAGGGAAAGTTGACCTTTCTCGGGCACACAGACATACCCGGAATACACTTCTTCGTATTATCCAAGTTGTTCATCGAGAATGTTTTGATGTTAAACATCTTAACTATAGCCCCACAATAACTTTCTAACAAGGAAATCACAATTAAGAATTACATGACAAAAAATTAATATTATTCACATCGAAATTGTGTTACAATTTACTCAAAATAGTCACCACAATCACGTAATCAATTAAAAACTTCTTTGTAAATGCTGAAATCCCTTTGTAACCTACTGAATAAATATTATAACATATGCCTTCCCGTACGCTTGAAAAAAAAAAAAAAAACGTTTTTTCTAATTGTGCACTGTAAAAATAATACATAGGTACAAATGCAATATTTATACATGACCTAACGGTCTACTCTCATGAGTATTTACTACTACCAAGTTATTTTTTTATTATCAATAGCACACTGCAGCCAACCAATGCTGCTCAAGGAAAAGTTGATATAATAATTAATTAATATTATAAATCTTTAACCTGTCGTTTTGTTATTAATCAAACTTAATTGTTCCGACGGTGCTTTGTTAGAAGTGAAGCAGGTAATATTTTTCAATAGATTGTTTTCATTGGATTCTGATGTAATTCTTTTTCTAAAAGAAATCCGGGTCCGCGGGGTTGGAACTTTGAGGAGATAACCTCTATTAATAGTTAAACAAAACTGCTGAATATACTCGCAATAAATTTGAAGAAAACAAGTCACCGCTATTCAAAGTGATATCGGTAACATTACGCCGAGTTGTGGCTTTTTATCTAGTATGCCAGTGTTTGTTTCCTTTAGCTACCAGTCCGATGTAACATCGCTTCTCTACTAACATATTGGGTAAATATAGCCGTTGTTTGCCTTTTAATTACTCCGGCCGCGGCCTGGCTAAGTATAGCCCGCTGTTATCGGTGATCCAAACAGGTCCACCGACGATTTCAATCCGATAGACGCCACTGTATATGCGAGATTTTGACAGCGTGTCGCATGTGCGAAGGACGTAATATTTTTTATTTTTTATTTTTTAGAAACGCAAACAAAATATTTATATAAAAGCATCAAACGTATTATAAATATATTATATACAAATATATTATATACAAATATATTATATACAAATATATTATATACAAATATATTATATACAAATATATTATATACAAATATATTATATACAAATATATTATATACAAATATATTACATACAAATATATTATATACAAACATATTATATACAATTGGCGTGTAAAAATGTCTTTACAACTTGTATGGTGCACGCAATAAAGCTTATGAATTATTTAGTTACAAATAACAATGCGATATTGATACGATGGCCAAACAAACGAAGATGTTGAAAATGTTGAAGGCATAATAATATAACAAATTTAATTAAATATTTTAATTTCATTTATGAAGACATAATAAAAAATAAAAATGTAGGGAAAATAGGAAACCGGATAAACGTTCCAACTGCCTGCTACTGGAGAAGTACAGGCAACGCAAATTTGAGGAATGTTGTAGGGCCTCTCACCAGGTTGATGCTGAAAACATTTTTCGCCCGGTGAAATTTGGGTTCAGAGTACAAAAACATTCTGCCATAGAGTTCGATGAGTTCACAAGTTAGTCAAATAAAAACACTATTATATGAATTTGAAATTACTTTGTATTCACCACTTTATTAATATATGGATATCAACATGTTTCGAAAACGATACTATCCTCATCAGGAATATATAGAATGCAAATATTAAGTTTTATATATATTCCTGATGAGGAAAGCACCCTTTCGAAACATGTTTATATGTATATACAGTATAACCCCGCGCCCTTGAGGTGATTTTTCACAAAAACGGCGCTATAAAAATCATCCGAATATTATTATTATTTTATTATTAACCCCGTATTTGCGTACCCGGAATTCACGTTTTCCCGGCAATTGCGTCTATTTTTTTCAGTCCCGAGGTATTTCAGTACATTTAATAACCGCATTTACGTTTTTCTTTCTCGAGAGTCGTGACGTTCGAACGGCGTGAGGTGATTGGAGGGAAAACTCCGTGTCCTTAGAACGGCGTACGGTGATTGGTGGGCGAACTCCGTATCTTTAGAACGACGCACGGTGATTGGTCGGCGAGCGGCATATTTCATATTGCTTTCGGTTCGATTATTATTCATTTTTACGCCCTCATTCTTTCAAACACATAATGTCTAACCAAAGGAAAGCTTTGTCAGTGCAAGAGAAAAGGAACATTCTCGAAAAAGCGAATAAACACGTTGTCTCACGCGTTTTGACCAAAATTTAGGAATACCATTTGGCCACAATCATCAAAAACCGTGAATCTATTGATAAAAGCGTTATTAAATGTGGACCCGGGGCGAAAAAACGTATGTACATCAAAGCGTCAAAGTATGAAAAAAAGAGGAGATTTTAAAAGAATGGTTCGTCAGTGCGTGGTGCAGTAATATTTCGTCGGCGGTACAATCATTCGTGAAAAGGCGCTGCGCATCACAAATCGACTAAATATTGAAGGATTTACTGCATCAAATGGATGGATAGAAAGTTTTAAGAAGAGGCACAATGTGGTCTACAGATCAATTTGTGGAGAATAGCAAAGTGTTGATTTGGACTTTGCTGAAAATTGGAAGCAGACAGATGTGCCTACATTAATTGCAGACTACGCTCCCAGAAATATGTTCAATGCCGATGAGACTGGGTTGTTATTCAACGTTCTACCTTGTAAGACTTTCAGCTTCAAGGGTGAAGCCTGTCACGGAGAAAAATTAAGCAAGGTTCGTCTCACTGTTCTCTAGAATAAAAATTCAGATGGGAGTGAGAAGCTTCCCACGTTAGTGATTGGGAAGTCTGCAAAACCCCGCTGCTTCAAAAATGTCAGGACATTGCCGAAAAAATATGCAGCTAATAAAAAGCCTGGATGACATCAATCTTATTTGAAAAGCAGCTTTTTTTTTTTTTTACAGTAACTCCACACAGGAGACCAAGGAGGAAATAATTTCCCTCAAGGCCTATATCATCTTTGGGGATGCTGTGTGGAGGATCTTTTAGAGGATAGGAAGGAGTGAACTTGGGTCTTGAAGAGACCCATGTTATAGGATGGAGGAAACACAGAGGCCGGCAGATCATTCCACAGCCGAGCTGTTGAACACAGAACGAGTCGTAGAAGCGACCCGTTCTCATGTGACAAATGTCAACCGTGTGCAAATGTTGGGCGCGCGTTTGGCGTGTTTCCCGACTATGCACCGGTGCCGAAGGGATCAATGACGCTAGTTCCTTGGAGCATCTTCCATTAAAATACCGGTAGAACAAGGACAACATTCCCACCCGACGTCTGTGCTCCAAAGATTGCAACCCATTTGTTAAGATAGGCGAATCTATCAAACGGACCGCCCGTTTCTGCACAGAGTCAAGGTTTTTTTTTCAGATATTTTGGGACTCCCGACCAGAGGTGGCTGCCAAATTTTACAATGGGGCGCACTTGCGATTTGTACAGGGTCAGCAGTTGTGTACTATTAAAGTATCTGCGGGCTCTGTACAATACGCCCAGCTTCTGAGAGGCTAACTTTACTCGGGTTTCGATGGAGCCCCCATACCTGAGCTGATCACTTAAGGTATTAAGCTTACTGCATTAAACGATTTGATGGGAGTAAAACATCGAAAAATATTGCTATTCCTCGAAAGTTGCCCAGCTCACATCGCAAACTTGACTTTGAGGAACATTCAGTTGGCATTATTTCCACCTAACTTTACAAGTGAACTGCAACCCCTGGATTTAGGGATAATTCGGGCATTCCAGCACTACCATAGAATAAACTCAGTACAGAAGTAATTGTGTCAGTTAGAACGAGATGAGGACCCCAACAAATTTAAGATGTCCATTTTAGATGCAATACATTATACCGTTAAGGCATGGGGTAAAATAACCGACTCTGCCGTCAAGAATTGTTTCCAGAAAGCTGCGATATACAAGAGCAGGATGAAGAAGTACCCAGTACCCAAGAAAAGGTTGATATTCCAACAAAAGAAGAAACAATGAGGTTCATCGAGGGTTTAAAAACCTACTTTACATGCATTGGTGATATTCAAGATGACACTTTTAAATGTTTATTTGGTATTGAAAGAGAATTACATAAAAAGAAACATGCAACAACCTAATATACATGATTTTTTTTAATAAAAAATAAAATAAAATTTCAATAAAAAATTTAATTGAATGTTGTTTTTATTATTATCGTTATTTTTTCAGAAACATAAAATTTAAATGTTCTCTTTTTCAATACCCCCCTTCCACATTTTCCCGCCAATTACGTTTTTTTTCAGTCCTTAAAAAAAGTAAAATAGGGGTTTTACTGTATTAATAAAGTGGTGAATACAAAGTAATTTTTTTAATTCATTTATAACATTTACTTTCACGTAAAACTGATGGTTTGCAGAGATGTTTAATTAAATTACTGGGGATTTGCTATTGGCACCACTTTGTTGTCATTCCATGATAGTATACTTATGTTTTAATCGCCCGTGTTCAACATCTACCTTTGTTAATCAATAATCAGCGATAATATTTAACCTAACCAAGCTACTGAAAATGATGGATTTACAGAATTGAATTAAATACTAAATTTTAATACAGATATGTTGATAATATAATCCCTTACCAAATGTGACGATATTATTAAACCATTGAAAGCAATACGTTAAAATAATCCGTCTCCAAATCCAAAATATCCAAACTAAACTGTGGACAAATTTATCCAAACAAAGTTCGTGGTACCAAATGAATACCATCTAATCTAAAGTGTAAATATGTATTACTTAAGCAGAAATCCTTCGCAAGACAAACAACAATACCGTTACTTAGAGAAGTTAGTATTAGTGACCAACGACATTTGTGTGTTCTGGTTATCTCTCAAAAGTTACCGAAATAAAGGCGTTAGGCACTAGACAGGGTGGGTGATGAAAATAAAACTTTGAGTGAGTTTTATTAACGGGTTTTATGGAAAAGAAGATCGGGATCTGATAAACGCGTTCTTGCCAAGTGTTTTTTTTTCAATTAATTTATTCGTACATATCAGACGAATCACGAAATGGAAATTAGTTTTTGCTTAATAAAAATACTAAAAACCTCAATATTTAGCGTTACAATTGTTTTTTTTTCAATTATCGACGTTGTTCTTAGCGTGTCGCACATTTAAAATAGCAAAACGTCAGGAGGATCATTATCAACACGGTTGGTTATCAGGGAACAGGGAAAGAGTTCAATAAATATTCCACAGCTTTATTGAACGGCGAGTTTTTAAAATATATTATGACCTACAAGCTAATGGGTGATGATAATATCGACAATCAGAGGCGAGCCCTGAGTATAAATTTAGTTATGCTTAGTAGAAGATTTCGGCCCTGCAGCTCTCAGATGAAAAGAACGCTTTCCTAGCTTTCTGTACATGCGAGCTCTAGGCCAACTTTAAAAATAAAACCATGGAAAGGCTTCAGGTGCAATACATCAATGAATACCGCATGGTGTTCGGACTTTCCAGGCACTGCAGTGCCTACTCTATGTATTGTAGTCCCGGGATTTGCAGCCCTAATAAGAACCAGGGTGGTAGGAATGAAGGAAGGGATCAACAACCCCAGAAATGTCCTCCTTATAGAATCCCGTCGTCGTTCAGGTTCACGTGTCGAACCATATTGGAGAAAGATATTGGGTCCAACAGTCTTCCGATGGATCAATATCGACGTAAAAGTTCTCAATCAATGATTTTCTTATTTACACTGTTCGTATATTATTTTATCATATTACTCTACATACTCCATTTTTTTTTATTTTTTTTTTATTTTCGTTCCTCCTTGAATGTATGTATTTATATTTTCTATGGAATATGTGAAAAAAATACAATTATCACTCAATTTTTGGAATTACTCATTGAAGTTTATAAACCTCATTGTAATATATGTATATATTTTAATCATTAAATATAATATTAACAACTCCCAAATCAAAATATGAAACCTGTACCGGAGGTAGTT
Source organism: Halesus radiatus (assembly GCA_022606495.2). Taxonomy (NCBI): domain Eukaryota; kingdom Metazoa; phylum Arthropoda; class Insecta; order Trichoptera; family Limnephilidae; genus Halesus; species Halesus radiatus. The sequence goes on along the minus strand of JAHDVE020003130.1, from coordinate 3,864 downwards.
ATTTAATGTTAGGCAAAATTAAGTATAAGGATGTTTATTTTTAAGTACAACAGTAAAGGTCACGTAACGTCACACTAAGCGCGATTAAGAGAAATTTCCTGGCGTAGAGATAAAGAAGAAGATAACGTGTAGGCGCGAACACTTCTCGTCTTCATTTCTATGCTACTGAGTGATGTTTTCTCGTGCCTAACCCGATGAGTCGCTACTGACGATATACGATGACGACATTTCCCGACCCCCGCCAATCCTTCCGCTTGCCTGGCGATGGTCTCGGCCCCTGGGCCGGGCCACCAAACTGGCTTAATTCAGTCTAAAACCAGTAGATATACTAGTATATTGTTGTCGACAATTTTCACGGATGTTGAAAACAGATCTTAATAAATGCATTTTGCAGACCTGTTTACGAGTATTCTCGGAATCGAATAGAATTAAGTTCCGTACAGTATCTATTTTAATTAAGCTATAAACTGGTGGCAAAGTTCCATCACCCAACTTCACCCGCCATTATTTTTGTGGAAATAATTTTATCGCTGCTAATAAAAATCTGGTGAAGAGCAGGAAGGGCTTAATCGAGTCTGGAAGTCGAGGTCCACAACCTAATTTTTTTAATATAGTCGATTCGAGATTGTATCTGCCCCCTACAGCTCGCGAAATAACTCGGAGGACCAACGGCTCGCTAGGCCGGTCGTCGGTGTCACGGTATCGCAGCCGAGTGTGAGACAAAATCGCTAAATTCAAAAAGTAGAGCTCACCAATGGACCGACCCTTCTACTGCCTTCGCCTACCACCTTACTAGACCCTTTTGACCGACTTAGACTTTCTTCTCTTCGCCTCCCTGGCCATATCTTGCTCTAGATCCCACCATCCGTTACTAAATGTAAAGTCGATCGCCTTAGGCGATCCTACCCTTCTCTGAGGCGTCGAAGTAACCAGCCCAGCAACATCTTCGAAACGTGCGGCAGGTATTTAAAGCACCTGTCTCGTACAAAACCGAAAAGACAGAAAAGAAAAAAGATAAAAATCATCCCGTCATTTTAATCAGAACTGTAATATCATATTCTTAATCATTGAAGACAATATTAACAACACTCAAAATGAAACAAAATAAAAAGGTAGCATCTAAAAATATGTGGGAAATAATTGAAGATGTTATTGACAGTTCTTAGAAATCGAAATGTCAGGATGGATTGGGGTAGATGTAGCTCAGTGGATTACAGTGCAAGGTCCCGGATAGACCACGAGGTCATGGGTTCGAGTCCCAGCTGCCACCTTTTTCTTTTCTGTTTCATTTTTGATTTTGAGAGTAGTTAAGACTATCTCCAACAATTATTGTTGTTCAAGGAACTATCAAGAAAAGAGTTAAATTTTTAGACCATATTTTGTATATATTTATATTATAAGCAGTGCATATTTATGTATCTATATATTGTGTCTAAAATAATATTGGCAAGCTCATCAAATCTTTTGCAAATACGAGGTAATACGATTGATGTCACTTCGTTCAGTCAAAAATCACGACTAACCTCCAAAAGTTTCACAGTACATGGAAAATATGTTATTGTGCGCATGCATTCATTTTCCATCAGTTAAAACTTTTTTTTCAAAAAAATTGCTTTAGCGGGGTTAATAATCTCATATATAGATTGTTTTACGTGAAATATATGTTATTTACATAACTTTTATTATTTGCTGTGAAAACACCTGTTGTAAAAATCATCACGACGATAAACTGTTGATTTTTAAAGAAATTTATTAAGTTTTCAATGTATCACAAAGTAGTTTTGAAACAAAGTCTCGAATAATGAAGCCAAAAGCTGTATAAAACGCTTCGCTCGGTGAAAACGGCCGCTGTTATTCCCCGTTTTCCATAATATAATTTCATAAGATGTGATAAGGTGCCCGAAACAGGTGTTCAGAATTTCAACAATCCGAAACGTTGACTGTAAAAAATGTTTTCCGGCTATCATATTAAAGGCTGTTTATTTTCAATTATATGTGTTATACGACTTTATTTGCAAAATTAACAGATTTATTACCAGCTATTTTTCTATTATTTTCAAATAAAGTCTGTCCCAGACGTCTTCAACCATCCTTCTCTTAGCTGATATGGTAATAACACACCACACTATGCATTTGCAGATGGGTTTGAATATGTGACACCCACAATACCCAGACCAATGCAGCTCTGCCTTAAGATCGTGTCAATGATTAAATTTAAAATGGTAAATTGAAGCATTTGTGGTGGAAACTACCATTATGAACTCGACAAAATGTATTACATTATATTATAATACTGATAATAAGACTTACTACCTATATAAAGAATGTTCCGGGCGGTTTTTGCTTGTTTTGTGTACAAATTTATAGTTTTATTTTGAGCTTGATGACATTTTGCACACTTGACCTTCAAAACAAGAAAAAGATTGCTGACTACACATGAACTTCGAAAAACCACCCGTATCCTCCTTTAGCACCCCTTTAAGCAGAATTTTGGTACTTCTCGATTAAATTTCACTTCAATCGGACTGATGATGCCTCAGAAAACGAACCTAAAGTAAAAAATCAAAGAACACACAAAAACGTAACTAACCTTTACAGTTGTCAAAAACAAACCACTGATCCAAAATGGCTGATAATGCTAACATATGATAAACATATGTGTACCAACATACCAAAAAAAAACGATAATCGAGTGTACACAGCCCGCGAAAATTCAAAATTCACCTTTTCTTTTGAACACTCCTCGTATTCTTGATGAAGAAAGAATCGCTTTCGAAACATGTTGAAATGTGTATATTATTAAAGTGGTGAATACAAAATAATCTTAAAATCATTAATATTACATATGTATCGCAATTTAACATAATGAAATTTTATGATTTTTACTCATTTGGTAAGCGCATTAACATTTTTTTAACAACTGATGTCATAACAAAATTTCATTTTATTTTTCTTATTTAACTTATATTCAACATCTATATATCAATACAAATATGGTTTTTCCTCAACACAAAAAAAATTAAATAAACAAACCGAGTGTTAATGTTTCATTTTATCTGATTTACTTTTAAAATCTTATTAGTATTATACAGTTATTTAGTAAAAACTAGTTTTATTTATGAACTTGTAAAGACATATATAAATAAATAGATAAATAAAAGTAAATAAACAATAATAATAAGATAAATAAAAATAAATAAATAAAGGACATACTTGTAAAGACATATATAAATAAATAAATAAATAAATATATCCCACGAAAAAAAAAAATTTTACAGCCACTATTAATAATAATAATAATAAGAAGAGTAAATTTCTACAGCGCATTTTTGTGAAGGTTCACCTCAAGTATATTACACAAGTATACTCATGCACTGAATGCCGTAGACATGAGATCTCTGAGGCGAATGTGTGGTAAAACCATGTATGGTCGGGTGAAAAATATTGAGATTCGTAAAGAATGCAAGGCTGATGTAAGCGTAATGAGTAAGATTAAGAAAGGGACGCTTAGATGGTTTGGGCATGTAGAGCGAATGAGAATAGAAGAAGAAGCCGGGGACGGACCAGGAAGACTTGGCACCCTCAAGTGAATCAAATACTTGAGTCGAGAGCCATGTGAGAAGTCTGAATAATAGAAGAGAATGTATGAGACGATGTATGAATGTGAATGAAGGAAGAATTGTATGCCAAGATGGAGCTGTTTGGCGGTCCGTCCTTTCTGCCCAACCTGTGGGGAAACGGCGACATGGTTATTTAGCTAGTTAGTTACCCGCGCACTGGCCTTGCCTATGTAGGATTTTTTGCTATATATACAATATAAATACATTTATGTACTCGTACGTGTTCAAATATATATATATATAT
>JAHDVE020003129.1:0-19546 GCA_022606495.2 Halesus radiatus | reverse complement strand
AAACCATATAAAGGTCTCCGACCTTATATAAATTTGATTAAATCTTCTAGTTTGACACAAATTCCGGCATGACAAATCACAAAGTGACGCGAGGTATTTGCCCAATTATTACAAGAGACATAATTTGAACAAAAGTCACTATATTTCGAAGCGAAAGCTCTGACGTTTACAATGTGAAAGGGCGTCGAATATCGAAATAAGAAAACACGTTTATCTCAAAATGGGAATATTGTTCCAAGTTCTCCGGAAATGAAAATCAAACTTTTGGTAGATGAAACTTCTCCAAAAACCATACATTTCTATTTTGCTCTGAACCATTGCTTTGACACCACTTTTTTAACACAAATGCGAATAATTTGATTATGTAAAATATTAAAATTGAAAATCGATTCCATAATTAAAAATCGCTGTTGAAAATCTCATTTTCGGAGTCAACCCGTTATATATTAAGTCACATACTCGTATGTATATTATGGTATTTCCTTTCTTATTAAATCATCTTGTGTCCCTCAATTTATTTATTTTTATAATTTCATCAAAAGATTGGTATTCACTTTGTGGCGTCATTATTAATAAATTAATTAAAAATTACTTTCAAATCACCACTTTATTAATATATACATATCAACATGTTTCGAAAGCGATGCTTTCCTCATCAGAAATATACAGAATACTAAAAAATAATAATATCAAGTATAAACAAATTATAAACATAAACAAATTTTGTTTAAAGAAGGTAATAATTAATCAAAAATGTTGATAAAAAAATTATTATAAAACATTGAATAACAAATTTATATTAGAAATTAAAAATAAATTATTTTTATTATTAATATTAATATTAAAATATATTATCGCGTAAAGATACTTATATAGACATCGTTATAAATAATACTTCTAATCATCCTTTTGCTCAAACATTATCAGCTTCTCATTGGATGCTGTAGATTAGTTAATGTACCTATTTTACTGTACTTATTATTTTTTCCATAATTTATTTTAGAAACTAAAAACTGTGACGTTTTTAAATCCCGCATAACTGTAAATACCAACTACCATCAACTCCTTAAAGACTCGTTTAATATAATTAAAATTGTTATAAAAGTGATTTTATCTATTCTGTTAAAGTTATTTGCAGTCTGTATAAAGCATCCTAGCGGAGATGATATTCCACAAAAAAAAATCAGCCAAGTGTTGTTGGCTGTGTTATTTATGTATACCTTAACATCCATGTAGGGTATACAATTTTCAAATACATGACGAGAAAAATCATTGTAACAAGACAAGAATTACAAAACTTATCGATGAACCGAACAGAGATTAATCGTACAAAGTCTCGAATTTCGCATAGATGGTGCAATAATATTATGACGAAGATACTATGGGCAGACAAGTCATGTGAATGGGTCATTAGCCCCTGAAGGATAGGCCCGGGCATTATTTTTTTGGTTCGTCACGACGATACAATGTTTGACTTCAAAGCGTTTAGTCTGGCCATTGCCGACATGTTTACCAAATATTACATAGCCAAAAAATCCAATTGGACAACAAACGAGACGAAATCATAACGTTTAGGTTACCCTGGGAAGATTGTACAATCGTTGGTTGCGTCACATAATTTACAGATTTGAACCACATAATAGTATTTCCACTTATAATGCCAATACTTTGTGCAACACAAGAGTCTCAGTGTTTACGATATACGAGTATATATATTAAAATTTGTTATTACAATGTCTAAAAAATTAATGTTAAATTTTTATCCTATGTCTATGATGAATTTAATCTTTTTGTGGAGTTTAATTAGGAAATAAAGGAAAATAATATAAAATTGTTATCTATTGACTTTATTTTCATATTAATATTAATAATAAAAATAGTTTATTTTTAAATGTCTAATAGAATTTGTTATTCAATGTTTTATAATAATTTTTTATTAGCATTTTTATTAATTACTTACCTACTTTAATCATTTTTGTAATGTTTATCATTTGTCTATTCTTACATTATTGTGTTCTATGTTTATCTTTATTCTATACTTGATGTATATTCCCGATGAAGAAATTATGGCTTTCGATACACGTTGATATGTGTATATTAATAAAGTGGTAAATACGAAGTGAATTTTAATTCATTTATCTACAAATTTAATTTCCAAACAATATTTTCCACCCTAGTCGCACGTGTATCTCACCCACGCGCCACGGTAGAAAGAGCCCAAAAGGACTAACCCAGCAATATTAATTATTGATGAATTTGAAATAATCAAAATAACTGCTTGACTAAATACCAAATTCTGGTATTTGCCTAACACCGTCCTGAATTCGGTCGCGCTTTCCGAGCAATCTACAAGCTGAAATTCTCTCTCATGCAAATTTGAAATCTGCTCTCGAAAATTTGTGTGGATTTCACAAGACGAAAATTCCCAATATCTACCCTGATTCTGGATACCAACACTGCAGTGTTGTTAACGATACTAATGAGGTTTATCGCTGCCAAAACTCCTCCTCTGTTGGGACCAATAAGCTCGCCCCGCATACAAGATTTTTCAATACTTTTTTTTACTGCAACCATGAACTCTTTCAACGCTTCCAGCCCGATGAGAGATTAATTAGACCGTGGCGACATCTGCCTGCTTGTTGTTGTTTATTTTCTCCGAGGGACGTATTGCGTCACCGCCATAATATTTATGTTCCCGTCCTTTGGCTTTGAAATGAGGTCACTCTAACAAAAAGTTTTAAAAGCGATACAGAAAAAAGGATATATTTTATACGTAAAAGCAGAGGAGTCCATTAACTGATTTGAAACAACTCTTTTTGATCCACTAGATGGATTTAATGAAATTGGAAAAGGGAGCACTTAATTTGACAATAAATCCCCAAATTGACTAAAATACACGGGAGGGTTCCTCACTTCCAATCGAATTGTTCAAAATGGGATAAATGAATTTCGACATAACGTATCCTTGCTATTTCGAAATGCCTCCATAATTACATAGCAAGAGGAATTCCGTATATCCAATACTCTTTTTTACTTATATTTTTTATTTTATTTTTAATTCATTGAATTGTTTATAGAACAGCCACGTTGGACGTCAACGCGCACTATGGAGCCGATAATAATGGTTATTTTCTCAGAGGATTTTAAGCTTTAAATATGTTTGTACAAATTTTAATCGATATCAAATGAATATTACTACGTTTAGTATATTATCGCTTCTCATTTGTCTGAAAAAATAAATAAAATCCTGTCACTGCAAAACATGTTTCTGGTTTTCAAACTTCAGTTTCTGTACTTGTACAGAAAAAACTCTAATTAATTACTTTATTTTTATTTTGAAGAGAAAATATGGAAAATTTAGTGAAACCTATAATATTTCAATTATTTAATAATATCTTTTTTTTTAACGTCAGAATGAAACGAAAATTCTCTAAATATATGATGCTCTTTTTGGGAAACTACTTCTGGTAAGAAGGAACCATTTATAAAAACATCAACTTTCAAAAACAGTGAGTAATTACGAAATTACACTCAGCTGACGAACGACGCGGCAAACGTGGAAAATGCTCCGGTGTCTAGTTGTAGTATCTCCCAAAAATATCGGCTTTCGTGGGGAACTAACAAAAACCCGTACTCATTTTGGGATAAATCATTTTCGAATTAATAGTGAAATGAGTCGGTACAAATAAAATTAGGTAGTAATGTAAAACGTGTTTTTTTTTCTGTGGACCTCCGTGACATAGCTTTCACCTCGTTCTAAAGTGGAAGATATTAGTATCTCGTATCGTTCTTGGTATGAGGGTCCAGATCTAGATGGACTGGTACTTCCAACTTCTTCCATGTTTTCCTTCCATTCCTTCTGCCTCACAACATCTCTCAATTATGTTTGCCATCGCGTCACAGGCTTCGTGCACCAGTCGTGTGGTGTCGCATTAAAACACACTCTTGTAGTAATTGAAATTACCAAAGAATGTACAAGAATCAGCTTATCTCCATAGCGGTAAATAATAATGTTGGTTGCTTACGATCATCAAGTATGTTCGAAACCTTTTAAGTACCGCTCACTGCGGATTGATGTTTATTTATTAACTGAATATGGCCAATTAACAGCGATAATCACTTTCAAGAGGCAATGATTTTCTTCTCCAAGATCTGATTTATACAATAAATTACAATGATTTTTGAGTCCTCATTTGAAATTCAAGTATAAGCCTATTTGTTAGCTTGGTCAGAGATTCATCAGACTTAAAAAAATTGATTTTGTTTTCGTATAATAATAATAATAATAATCGGATGACTTGTATAGCGCCGTTTTTGTGAAAAATCGCCTCCAGGGCGCTGTATAACTCACTGTTATATAGATTATGACTTTTGGGGATCTGGTTTGTATTATTTCCCTATTGAATATTGTTTCTATTTGAGTTAATAAACAAAAGAATCTTCCTAATTAGCATAATTGTACCTAGACTTCACACAGAAGATAATAGACATTTTCAGACACAGTAGATATGTTCAACTGCTCGGAATACAAATACAGAAAGACAATTATTGCATACATCCTGAACAATTATCAAGATACTCGTATGTGTCTAGAGTATAACTATCAGTGAATGTGAGGTATGTTTTCAATATTCGCCTCTGTAGTTAATTATTTGGAATGGTACTTCCACTATGTTATTCCTGAAGTTGTTCGTGAGATAAATGAAATATTTAGTTGTTGTATTGTAGGCTATCTATTTTATCTACGAGTATGTACCTAATGGGATGTGTTTTGCACCTGTGTGACTATTGTAATTAACTAAATATGTAAAAGCCCATATAGGGCGTATATAATCTAATAAATAAATAAACAATAACAAAGCATTTAGATATCGGTACACCTCAAATTATTTCAATCGATTGCCACTTGTGCCACAAAGAAAATAATCTTACTTTTTCGAAAGATACCCGCCTTTTTTCGAAGCAACATCAGTGACTCTTAACAAATATGGCGTTTATAAGAAATCGTGTGATGTTCTCAAAACACGTGTGTTTTTATTGCTCGCGTGAAGTGGTTTCTGTTGGTTCTTTAACTAGAGGTTTTCGATGTCTGGATTATGGGTTATGGGAACCAGCCTCTCTCATCTCTGGACCCTCCCAGCTTCATTAACCGGTGCCGGATGATGCATTGGTCTGCACCGCCCGAGAGACTGTTCACTTCCGCCCGCAAGCTGCCAAATCCCGTCCCATCTGACGCCATCCGCCATCCTCTGCTACTTATCGATAAGCGATATAAGAACGCACGCAATTGCACTCAGTTATCTGCGTTTAACTGCAGCCAAGGTTGATTCAGATCCCATAAATTACAGTTCATTCCATTTCCTCATTCTTCTACCTTTCTATAAAGTGTTCATAATACAATCGAAAGCGGCTTGGAATCTTTTTGGGCCTACCTCTGAGAGCTCCGTTGTAACGTTTCTTTCTGTTACATGCTTTCTTTGGGTAAAAGTGGGAGCGAATCTGTGGAAGTCCTTTATTGCGCAAGCTATATTGAGTTTCGGGGTAATGTTCCAGTCTTCTCTCAGAAGGTTTACTGTGCTTTAGCACAATCAATTCTACAATGTGCAATAATAGGCTAGGGAGGAGCATATAAAACAAACATAGCTACATTGGAAATAGTCCAAAGAAGACTGATTAAAATTATTCTAAAAAAACATCTAATTATTTTTTTATAAACAATAATTATTAGCCTGAAACACTCATCCAAATTGAAAAAAACCTTTCCGAGCAAAGATAAATGTCGCCGACAGGACTCGAACCTGCACCCTTCTGATGTCCGGTCAGATGCTCTACCGTTGAGCTACGTCGGCTTATCGCAAACCCGCCAAGTTAATCAATATATACTAGTGTTTCATTCAATAATTACTGTTTTTATTATATTTTCACCCGTAAACAACCAACTTTATTAATATGAGAAAGGCTTGTAACGGCTAAATCCCTCAAATAGATGGCGTCGAGACAAAGTAAATGAGTGTTTCAGGCTAATAATTATTGTTTATAAAAAAATAATTGTTACCCTTTGCGGTATGCACAAAAATCTTGTCTTAAGTTTTTAAGAACTTTAGTTTATCAATTAATAAACATCTAATTCTTCAACCCGTGAGTTATTCAACGAATCTAAAGTCTTAGATTTAAATATAATATTCCAAAAAAAAATCATTACTTCAAATCCATAAAGAAAACCTAAAATTAGAGTCATTGAGCACCAGGCCGAAAACCACAGGACAAATAATAATTCCTAAACTTAATAACAGCTCAACACCATTACACATATTCAACCATGAAATATTTTATCGAACTTCCTAAAGAAATTCAAGCTGAAAAAAGCTATCAAATTTTAAAAAAAAACTTAAATACACTTTACAAGAAACTAATTTAAGGTGTATATTATAAGTTCACTTGGAAAAATGTATATATGTTTATATACATACATTATAAAGATATATTTTATTTCTATAAATTTCCTTTTATTTTTTTTTTAAATTTTTGTATAGACACCAGAATATCATGTCCGTGGTAGTACTCTTCAAATGAATTATATGTAAAACGTACCATAATAGTACTCCCTCTCTAAACACGAGAATTTCTCAATTAGGGAGATATTAATTAAAAAAACTAAAAGATTCATACGAAAAAATTTAAAAAGCATGTTTAGTACTTACATACCTACTCTTATTCCCATGTAAACAATGTTGTTAATTAAATATAATAAACATATTTAAATAAACAAATGTTAGACTGCGAGTTAAAAGATAAAACAGAGATCAATATAATCGAAATTAAAAGTACATTAAGCTCCAAATTACAGAACCGTTTTTTTTAAACTTAATAGATTGCGCAATCACAAATCTGGTGGTCTAATCGGTTAAAAAAATGTATACGTATAGTCAAACTCAGTAATCTCAGAAAGGTTCTCCGTTTGCCCTTTAAATAGCTTAATCGGGTAGAAGTTATGCCAACATTCCTGAGAGAACTTTACACAGACAAGGATTAGAAACTCGCTATTAATTCATGTTGAAGTCACTTTCTCTCTAGAGAGTAATTAGTTGGGTGGAACGATGGGATTTCCCTTTTGTTGAGGCTGTTCCAAAAAACCTACCGCATTGCTAATATTATAATTAAAGACCATTACTGTATTATGGTGCGCGGTTAAACGTCTCACCTCTATCGGGATAATATATTAGTTAAGTGTCTAACGTGTTAATCTTGCGCTTGTAACAGCCAAGAGTGGCTCCGTTAATTGATATCCAATTACGATCTCGCGTTGTTCAGTTCCCAGCCCTATTCGCGTTCTCATCTCTGTCTCTGTTCGTACAAACACTTCACTTTGCTTTGTCATGTTGTGTTTGGCGTGTGGGTTAACAGCATTTATAAACGTGAGAGGAAAAATATTACCCCTCTTTATCTCGCCGTTAAACCTACGCGACTGTGTTGGCTGCCTGCGCTAAATATAAAACACTGATACAAATCCAATTAGTTTATTGTTGGAGCTTGACTTCAATGCTTCATTCATATGCTGGAACTACTGATGGCGTGGTAACTCTTCGGGGTTTTTTTAATCACCTTAATATTATTGGTCGATTGTGATATCCCCCAAGCTTTCCCCTATTCCTTAACCTATACAGTAGCAGTGTTGCCATCTTGGAATCGACATTTCCGCTAGAATGTTTATAAATTCCGTCAGATTTCCGTCAAAACTAACTTAGATTTCCACCAGATATTTTCAAAATTCCACAGAATTATTTACCCCATCGATTTTTGTCACCAATCTACCAATGTATTGCATTATAGTTGTGAACGATGAATACTTGGAGAAGGTCGATTAGTTTGTATATTTGGGAAGTATGTTTACGAGAGATGGAAAGACTAATAGGGATATTGAAAGACGGGTGAATACAGGAAACTCTATTAACGGAGGACTGAACGCGGTTGGCGCAAACAAAAAGTTGTCCAATAAAATTGATGCTAACAGTCCGCAATGGAGTGCTGATACCAACCCTGATGTATGGCAGTGAGTCATGGAACTGGCAGAGGAAGGATGAAAGTACAAAAAATGTTGAGATTCGTAAAGAATGCAAAGCTGATGTAAGCGTAATGAGCAAGATTAAGAAAGGAACGCTTAGATGGTTCGTGCATGTAGAGCAAATGAACGAAGAAAGCAGTGTAAGGATAATATACGACGCGAAGTGAATGTAAGAAGAAGCCGGGGACGTCCGAGGAAATCATGGCACGATCAAGTGAATCAAATACAATTGTTTGGCGGTCCGTCCTTTCTGCCTACCCCTGCGGTGAAACGGCGTGATGATTAGTTAGTTAGTTAGTTATCTACCGAATTTATTTTTTGCGGCATGACATCACTGGTCATCAAATTGCAGTGTAGACGTAAATGGTTGTTTTTGGTTACATTTCTTCTTATGAATAGGTGTAACATGTTTCAATCAGTATCGACTGGTAAAATAATTATTTTTGACCGGGACATACGACCACAAACACATAAAACAAATTAATATCCCGAGTTCCCTGGGTTAGGGTTGGGGGAGTTCTTGCAAGTACCTACATAAGGCTAAATAAATATTTTTCTAAAAAAAAATCCGGTGCGATAAAATAATGCAGCTAAAGACTTATTCAGTAATTCCAAGAATTACCTTGTTTTTTCTTCAATAAATAATTTTATTCGATTCCGCCAGAAAATCCGTTATCTTATAAAGCCTGTTAGATACAAAATTCTCCCGTTTTGGCATCCGCTAGAAATGACGGGAAATCCGTCACGATGACAACGCTGTACAGTAGCCCGGACCTTTCGTAAAAGCTTTTCAATGAGTGCTTGGTAATGTCTCTTGGTTCCAGAGCGTAGCTTTCCACATAGCTTAGCTTTCTTCCCATATCAATACGGTACGTTGCCACCATGGGTAAATCGGTGCCTCTTCATCCTCTCTGTATTTTCTACAGCTTTGGTACTTTCCACTCCCAGCAGCTGAACGTGTCTCCTGAGGTGGCAGTGTCATGCTAATGGCAATGGCGACACATTAATAACTATATTTAAAATATTATTAATATAAATTTTATTAATAATAAGTATTGTTATTTTATTTTTTATCTCTTATTATTTTTTGTGATTTTATTTATATTAATAATAAAAAAAAATCAAATTTCGTAATGTAAATTTATTATTTTATAATAATTGTTTTTAATTATTTACTTACCTACTTTCATCACTTATTGTTAATTTTTGTCCATTCTTCCATTATTTTTTTCTATGTTTATCAACTTGTCATCATTTTTTTTAGTATACTGTTTATCCTGATGAGGAAAACTTCGCTTTCGAAACATATTGATACTTATATATTAAATACAGTGGTGTAAAGAAAGTAATTCTTATTAATTTGTTGTATTATTCATTAGGCATGGACGCTTTAATGAATCACCGAATTATTTCTTGTTGCTAGGTCTTATTTAATTTCTAGTGCAGTGATGTGATAAAATTCCTTCATATCTAAATAAAAAAGAGCGACATAGCTTTTTTTTATACGCAGGAGGATTTTTTGTTTGTTTTAATCTCCGTTTGAACTCCCAATGAGTTGTACTAGCTCCCCAAAAGAATTTCAGTCAACTTTGAGTTTATAACCGCTAATTCCATCATGGACAAACATAACAAATGTATCTAAGCCGGATTTACTGCATTGCTACTTATCAGTCAAAGTATCATAATTCTTTTGACAACCAACGGGTTTTAAATGCTTGGGTATGTACACTTTTTTTGCTGGGATTAGTGAGTAAAGCATTGCTAAGCTGTTCTCCGCGGTGAGTTTCACCTCGTTTGATTACTCCTGTCATGTAGTCTTGTTGTTTGTTAACCCGCAGCATCCAGCATCCTAGCGAGACGTTTATTTTGTAACATTATCCCGCCACAATCAACCCGCTATGCCTACTCAATTTACGGTCATATACTCGGATTGTTAATCCGGAGAGGAAGCAACGAGGTTATGAAAGAATTTTGGTGAAACATTAAAAGTAGAGCGACTACAAAATACAAGTATGAGATATATATTTAACCTTTGCAAATATGAACATATCTCTGAATACCGAAAGCGACTCCACTGGTTTCCCATCAAAACACGACGCAAAATACACACACCTTCCCTTCTCTACAACATTCTAAACACTGTTAATTAACCTAATTATAATAATTTTATTTTGCTTGCTCAAGTGATGAGTGAACCCTTGCGATTCCCATCTATCAAGTTGCATTAATCATGCATTCATTTTCGGTACAAGCATCTCGTCTTTGGAACGAACTGCTGCCCTCTGACGCACAGAATGCTCCCTCAAAGCCCATTTTCAAAACTTTTTTTCTTTTTTTCCACCAGCATAATGATGGTAAATTCTCACCCTCTTTAATTTCTTCCCTTTTCTTCCCTTTTCTTCCCTCCCTTATCCTTTTCCTACCCGAGATATAATTTTAAAATACTTATGTATTATTATTCAAATTTGTTTAAGTACTTTCAACACATTACTTGCGAAAAGTCACACTATGTAGAGAACGCTTCAGAAATTAATATTATACCATATTAATTTTCCCAGTAAGGTTTGGTTAGTAGAAATTGCCACTAGGCAATAAATCCCGCGATAAAAAATTGTATTATGCATAATCACCTATTATGTTTGTTTTTTTTTATAAACAATAAATAAATAAAATAAACATTTGTCTGAAGATTTGTATGGATATCATTATAAGGCAGAAAACTTCTCCAAAGCCCAATGACCGAAGCACGAACATTCCAACATTGACTTCTTTACATGTTCCTACCCTAGTTTTACTACTTTCATTGTATAATACATGATGTACAATTTGATGAATTCCAAGATTCCTACCTATCTGTTTGATAAACTGCAGTGGTCCCGTGACTCCCATGCATACAATACACACCAAAGAGACCAATTACTCGTTCTCCCCACACATCAAACCTCTGTATTTGAGGGTAGTTACAACTATTCCTCAACAAAGGTTTGGAATGAAATACCACTGTTCCATAATGTGTCATGTACATGTACAGAACGTACCATTCGAAGGTCGACATCGCTTCAGTGCTTCAAGAAGTTCTGCAGCGAATGGTTGCTGACTGCTTAGTCAGCCGCACAGATAAATTATAAAATGGATACTATTGTTTGCGATTTTGTAAAAACATGTAATTTTTGTATTTTTGGATTGAAAATCTTTTTTTGTTTTTTTTTCTTTTATTTAAGTGCGAAGTATTTGTATGACTTTAACTTCATTTAGCTATTGTAGGCACTGCTGAAAACGAGCTGCACTCCGGGCTCCGGAATGTATAGCTGAGCAGTGACCTTTTTGTCAATTATTGTAAATAAGTTATTTGTTAAAATAAAAAGTATAAAATACCAACTTATTGACAAATAAACGTTAAAATAAGAAAAATGAAAAAAATTATTATAAACATTATTTTTCAAAGACAAAATATGGAATGTCATTTAGTTTTAATTATTATGGATTATTTAATTATGGATTAACGTGAGCTGAGATAACTGCATTCAGCTAGGCACTACAGTCAAGAAAGCTTTGTCAATTTCATTATGCCAGAGTTCACCGTACGACAGTTCTTATAGCTTCGTACAAGAGTATCAAAAAATGTTAATCGGACACTTTAACATTTTTATAGGGTACTTTTATCGCCTTGTTTCGTAATCGGCGATAATAGGTATCCTAAAAATAATAAAGTCACACTAAAAATATCGTATTCCCGAATTGCAATATTGGTTCATATTTTCACATTTTATTCAAGACTGGTGTAAAATCACCAACCCGATTCTCTTTCCGTGCCATTCGGGGGAAATGCATGAATCAGATTCTAAAGAGATTCTCATGCGATTTCATACATTAACATCTCTGGCGAACAAAAAACATTTATTATTATTCTTCCATCATCAAGCGGAGACCCCGCCGCGTGTGTGAAATTCGTGTTTTTTTATCCGACATGTTTGTGTTTTTTCCTTTTCTTTTTTGTCTCAGCCGCTGTGCGGCGCGCCGGTCGCCCGGCCGTCAGTTTTTGCATCTCTAGCAACGCGGCCGGTGGCATGGAGCACTCATGCGCGTGCGCGCTGCTGTCAAATTTGAATTCCGAGTCGCGCGAACTCAAATTTGAATTCCGAACCCGCGACCTCTAATCATGAATTATTCCGAATCCGCGAACTCGAATTTTAAACTCCGAACCCGCAACCTCAAATATGAAAAACGTTTTAATGAAATTAAACGTAATTTTAAAATAAGAAATCTCGGTAAATAATCCTGCGGAACAAAGTAAATGTTTACATTGTGATAATGTTGATATTTCCTTTATCAAATTGTAAATTGTACAACATTTTAGTGGCTCATTGAGTATTAATATGCATTTTAATAAATAATTCAAGTGAACTTGACATTGATTCAATAACGTGATAAACACAGAAAAACTACGTATTGTTTTCAATTGTTTGTGCGTGACATATAAAATTTTGTGTACGGCACGTTTAAAAAATAAACACTTTTTTGTTGGGTGATGTTTAGCGAATGCAAATCTGCCTGCATTCTCAAAGAAAATCTTCCCCGGGTCGTTCTTTTTTTTCCAATAATATCTAAGGAAACAAAAGAATGTTGTGTTATGAATGAAGAAGTTGTTGGTATTTTAAGTGGGAGTGACAGTTCTCCGCTGGATGGCGTCTGCTACAAAATGTATTGAAGAAAACAAACAATAAAATTATTGTTCGCCGTCTGTCGTGCATTGAGTCATCGTTTACTCTTTTGTATCCCCGTTCTTCCCCTACCCCGTCTCCGGGACGTGAGGAGAATTTTGATTCAGTGACGTCACAATTCCGAGGAACTGTTTTGCAGTTTTCAACTTCCGAACGCCGGTTTTCGAGATTTAAATTTCTTCACATATTATTATCCCTCTAAACTTTATGATATTGTATCAAGTGATATTTTTAACCTAATGGTGTTTCATTATTATACCAATATTTATACATTCCTTTCTATTTTTTATTTATATTTTGGGGGAACTGCTTTTATGAATTCGGTGAAAACTTGTGTGGGAAATTATTTAAAAATAGTTCGACGTATTTAAAATTTGTTTGTTGCAGTAATAAATGAAGTGCCGAGTGATAGACGTTTCGATGAAGAGCGAGTTGGAAATGTTAACAATGGTGGCTCACGAGGAAGTGAAGATGTCGGAGAAGCCGGAACAGGATCTTTCAGAAGCGGAACTGCTTTATTATGAGCTCATGAGAGCCATAGAGGAAGAAGATGAGGTGAGATCAAAAAACTAAATTTTCGTTTTCTCCAATGTTCAAATTCATTTATTTATTTAATATCAACGCTATAATATACCATAAACAATAATTACATGTCACAGTTAACTAAAGGTGTAATAATATAGCACAAATAATTTAAAAAGGTAACTATTAAATATGACATTATGTCGTACAATGTCATCAGAGAGTATATAAAGAATAAAAGTTCATGAAGTATATAAAAGTAAAATATATGCGTAGATATAGAACATGCCGTAAACTCAAGTAATATTAATAAATGTAGTTTTTATTATAAATGTATGAGTGTCTGTAATAATTTCAAGAACGCGATAGCTTAGGTTGGAGCAAACGCCAGGATAGTTAAAAGTACCGAGTTCAATTATCATCCCCTGCAATAACTTTTTTCTCGTGTGCTTTTCTGATGCAAATGATCATTTAAAATATTTCTTCATATTTCCGGACTTTTTAAAATAGAAATTCTCTCTGGATCTCTCAATTAAATAGCGGAAAATATTTTTGTTATTCATAACAAAAGTTATTTATGGGTGGACTGTAGAGTCATGAAATTTGTACAACCTTTTCTCTCTGAAATTTATCGGTCAACAATGCTATTTTCAGCTCGCAACTCACAATTTCAAATCTATCACGAGTAATGCAATAATTTTTTTTAAATTTTCGCTAAGACAGAGAGTGATGTCAAAAAAATAGTTTGATACTCGGGCGAACTCTGTACCTAGTAATTTCTTAGTTTTGTTAAAAAAAATAACCCCATAGGATTGTTGTAGCTATTTATTTGAAGCCCGTCTTTTGTATTTAGTCAATAGAGATATAGTTACGAATCCGTTATTATATGCGCAAAAAAATTCCCCTCTGTAATATTATTTTCTTTCGTATCATTGTCAGCTTAGTCCAAATCTTTTTACGTCGTCAAACCGCCTTTTTAATTCAACGGTTCTCTCGGTGGCCATTGACTTGACGATTAAATTACCATCTACAACCAGATAAGGTAACAGGAGCACAGAGCTACGTGGGAGATGCTGTTTATTTGCAGCGGTATCTCAACCAGCACCTTGTCTGCTGGATCGATCCTCGGTAAATGAGATGACATCCCATGGGACTGGTCTTTGCAATTACAAAACTGAAATTCTAATCAGCATTACCCATAATTAATCACATGGGGATACAGGCACTTATATACGAGGTCTGTTCAAAAGAAAAGGTGAATTTTGAATTTTCGCGGGTTGTGTACATTCGATTATCGATTTTTTTTTGTTATGTTGGCACACATATGTTTATCATATGTTAGCATTATCAGTCATTTTGGATCATTGGTTTGTTTTTGACAACTGGAAAGGTTAGTCACGTTTTTGGGTGTTCTTAGATTTTTTATTTAGGTTCGTTTTCTGAGGCATCATCCTTATACTTTTAGAAAAAATTTTTTTTGTAAAAAATCGAAGAAAAAATTTAATTTATGAACACTGGCATCGTGGCATCCTGGTACTCATAATTAGTTACTTACATCTATGGCTTATGGCTACTGACTTACAATTTAGACTTCAGTAGGTATAACTATAATATAAACCTAACGCATATATAAACCTAATACGTATATAAAACTAATAAATATTTATCACCAAGTGCATATTTTATACACAAGGTTGGGAAGTAAGGCTATTCAGATCTAAATAATGCTGGCTATTCAGATTTTTTAATCAGTAAGCATCTAAAATGTCATTTCTACACATCCATAGGTACCTATAGAATTTTATTCAGTCTGAACAAATTGTTTACTTTTTTCTTAACCCTTTAGGTCAAACATGTATTTTTTTTAAATGCTGGAGAAGTGTCGATAATCCATAAATATATATATATTTTATATTTTGATTACTTTTATTTTTAGACACATGCTTTCAATAATGTGACGTAACTTTAGAACCGCGGGTAAGGCGTGACGAATTTTATGGCTCGAGCTATATATCGTTCTGTGGCACTCAAGTACAATAATGTAACTAACTAACTTACTAACCATCACACCGTTTCCCCGCAGGGGCAGGCAGAGAGGACGGACCGCCAAACAACTCGATCTTGGCATACACTTCTTGCTTCATTCACATTCATACATCGTCTCATACATTCTCTTCTATTATTCCGACTTCTGACATGGCCCGACTCAAGTATTTGATTCACTTGATCGTGCCATGTGTTCCTCGGGCGTCCCCGGCTTCTTTTTCCATTCACGTTCGCGTCATCATTCTTCTTACACTCCTTTCTTCGTTCATTCGCTCCACATGCCCAAACCATCTAAGCCTCCCTTTCTTAATCTTGCTCATTACGCTTACATCAGCCTTGCATTCTTTACGAATTTCAATATTTTTCACACGATCATACATGGTTTTACCACACATTCGTCTCAGAGATCTCATTTCTACGGCACTCGGTTTACTTTCATCCTTCTTCTGCCAATTCCATGCCTCACTGCCATACATCAGGGTTGGTAACAGCACTCCATTGTGGACTGCTAGCAATAATGTATCGGAACGATATATCGTTCGGTGGCACCGAAAGGGTTAAGATAAACAAAACCTGTGTTTAAACCACACATTACATTACATCACATTGCATGCGTTAAAACAAATATTTATTTCATTTCATCTAATTATGGCATGCCGGAATATAATTGCTTTTACGAGCTTGTTATTTTTTGTATTACGATTTCGGTTGGTGTTTCGATTCAACAAATTACCTTTATATTACGTCCATTTATATTATAATAGTAAACAACTTACGTGTCATCGAGTTAATGTTTATATTTATACTTCCCGACTGAAATAGTTTTAATTTCTGTTGTTTTTTCGGTTTCGTGGTTCATTTGGGATGTGTTAATATTATCTTCTTTAATGATTATATTTATACATTTTGTCTAGCCATAACCCATAACATCATCCAAACAAAAAATGCTTTCGGGTCGTTAATATTATCTTTCTGTTATTGTTGGATATCGTCATTGCTCTATCCGCTTTGTGCATTTACACGAGGACAAAACACGTAGGCGTATTTATACTACAAAGAAAGTAACATAGTACCGTTTACCCTAAATACTTGATACATAAAACAGGCATGAACCGACACATGACAACACATACACAAGGCACTGGATAGAAACAAGGAACGCAACAATGAATACTAAGTTACTGGAATAAGTCTGGAGATTCGATGAGTAATGCATTATCCCTGACTTTATTGAACTCGGCCAACCCATTTCACAGATATTTCAAGAATAAAATAATAAATAAGTGTTGTTTTATTTATCCTCGCGTGTTATTATTGATAATGAATTAATAGATACTGTCTTTTTAATTGATTTTCTTCAATGCTTTGAAATACATTCAACGTAACCCATTTTATTAGTTTCTCACTTAGTGATATTTTTATTTACTTACGCCAATTATAGGCTTTTACATGGAAATTTATAAATAATATTCAAAAGGTACATATGTATTATAATAGATAATATAAAAAGAGACAGATTTTGAGTTAAATAGTTTGAAATAACTTCGCTCTACTCAATGATGAAAATCGTACTAATGCATGCTTATACTGTAACATTAGTGTGCCAAATATGTTCACAACCCCAGATGTTGAATCCATCACATAGGGGAATAATTTTGCGACGCTGAAGTTGAATTGTCACAATAAAATGGTAAGTACTGTCTTGTCCTACCAGGTACATGAAAAGCAATCAAATATAGCAGTTCAGTGCTATAAAACATTGAATCAACAATCTTAAATAAACATGTTAAATCGAAAATAATTCTACGTTCAGATAATCTTTCTAAATTTAATGAATAAAGTAGATAATCGTAGTCTATGCATTCTCTAGGAAAACCCATTCTAAAATGTACGTATCTAATGAATTTACGTTGTGTTCTTTTAATAGAGTGGATAAGTCGGAGACCAAACTGTGGAATTGTATTATGAATACTGCAATTTTTATTCATCTGTAAACATTGCTTTCGTGTATGTGTATTCAGTTTATACAATGGCGTGTAGTCCATAAAGGCTAAAACTCCTTGCCTATCCTAAGAAAAGTGAAGCATTTTTAAAAGACAATACAATTCTATTGTTTCTAAATCAAACTGTTTTTTTATAAGAATTAAGTAAGGAAGATGATAATAAAATAGTCGTTTTCAAATATTCAATGCACAATTCGTACCCAGTAAGGATAGACAATCTCATTTTCAGTTCAGCAGTAGGCGAATGAGGCAGCAATAGTATATTTATTGTATAAAGGGAATGAAACAGTCTCACTCGCTCTCCTTTTCGCGAGACAGCAGCTGAGCTAGACACTAGTCATTCATTTGAATATCGTATTAATGAAAGTATTATGGTATAATCGGAGATAAATTAATGATAATAATAATTCTTAAAGAACCACGAATCCCCAAGTCCACCAAACACATAAATAATATTTATTTATTTGTAAGAAGCAAACAGCTTTTAATACAAATATCATGTATATACAAAGGAATTTTAACAAAAGGTAAGCCAACAAAGTTTCTTGTGCTAACAGTGGTTAAATGCAGATGTTTTATTTATGAAGCTAACAAAATAAGAAGGAAGGGTGGGGGGAGGAAGAGGATGATAGGAACGGGACAGGAAATGCTCTCGATATATTTTATTCTCGTGCATCAATTTGTGGTCGTACGTGCGAGTATTACTTCGGATCCATATTTTGAAAGAATGTTGTGAAGAATGTCGGTATTCTGAAATTGTGCGTTATATTGCGTACAAATACGGAGAATTGGAGAATTTATCCTAAGATTTGTCCTGCATGCGGGTAAATGAAAAAAATCAGTTTGTCGGGTTGGTCTTGACGGTATGTGAATGTTTATAAAGTTAATGAGCTCTGGCGAGTCCAGGCTATTATTCATAATTTTAAATAACAAGATTTGATCAAATATTAAGCGTCGCGTTTGAAGCGTGATGAAGTTATGGAATTTTAAGGATTCGGTATTATTTGTGCCTAAAAACTGCACAAAGCCTTTTGGTATAGAGCAAAAATCTGATTTACGTTAAATATTTAAAAAATAAATAAATGGTGTTCTTCGAATTAAACACAAAAACAATTAATAAATTAATTCATATTCATGGGTGTATAAGATGTGCTCGTTGCTCGTGCTTATTCACTGGAGAAAGTTTAACGACCCCGGGTTGACAGTGGGAACAAAAATAAAGTTGTGCATGTGAATGTTTTGTAAAACTAAAATTATTAAAAATATCGGTTGCGTTTGAGGGGGAAAGTAAACGACCCAAGGTGGGTGGAAGCGAAGCATCCAGGTAGTGCGATCACAAAGTCCCTTCTTAAATTTACCTTGAAGGTGGCGTTTGTAGGGAACCTCGTATATCAGATCACACTACCGGTATATTCATATACTATCTGTACCTGTACAGTGTACAACCCACGTTTAACACACCACCTTGATATTTGCAACTCATTAATGTGTTTTGCTGGGTGGTGAATAGGTTATATTTATCTTTCGATTGCCAATTATCTTACATTGCTGATAATGCAGTTGATATAGTAGACAACAGAATGAACACGTGGAATCCTTTTTAAAAATGATCATTTCTCGATTGTTCATCTATTTTCAAATGGAAAAATTTATTTAAACTCCCACTAATAAATATATATATCGTCACTTGAATGCAGAACTATCCTAAGGCGCATTTCGTTTTTATTCATTCATTGTGTTCTTTATGCAACTGACTTTCTCGTGCAGAAAGATCGTAACTAGAATGGCCATATTTCTATAGACTTTGTCTACATACGCAGAAATATTATGATATGAGTAAACCCGCTTTCAAAACTTTGATTTGCCTCCCCTCACCCCTGTAAAATTAGCTTCAATGCAGTTAGGATAGTTCTGCATTCAGGTGACGATATGTACGCTCGAGTTTTCTTATAGAATCGTATTAATGATTAACTGCATTTATTAGATTAGTTTGCACTAATCTTGTATGTCCACGTTTTTAACATTGTTTAATAATAATAATAATAATAACGAAGGTCTCCTTCAATCAGCAATACGTAAATATCTGTTTCTGCGGAATTCAGTTAAAATTTACTGTATTTATAGATTGCTCCACTAACTTCTTTCCTAGTTTGATTCCGAATTCTTATTTTAACCCGAGATATACGTGCCTT